>CM057823.1:146234206-146279206 GCA_030068075.1 Paguma larvata
AGGAAGACACAGAAACCAAAGCAGGCACCAGGCTCTGAGCTGTCAGCACAAAGCCTGACGTGGGGCTTGAACTCAAGAGCCGTGAGATCATGACCTGAGCAAAATGGGACGCTTAACGACTGAGCCACCAAGGGGCCCCAGCTGTTCTTAGGTGTTACTTTCTTAACCTTGAGGCATTTATAGGAATTTACTGTGGCTTACGTTTCAGTTTGCTTACATAGACTACCGATGCATTGACTCTACCTCAGTCTAATGGCCTCTTTGTTTAATTACTTTACTAGAAAATGAAATTTCAGTTCTCATGCAGTTTACACTGTGTGTGACTGTTCACATGGGTTTTGTTTACATGGTTTTATAGTTGGAGAAAATAGTAATGCATTTTCTAGTTACCCATTCTTATTTTTAGATCTTTTATTTTAGATCAAATACTATCTTTTCACCATTTTAATCGAACTCAATATGTGTCTTCCAAACTTAAAGTACATTAGCCCTTTCCACCAATACTTAAGTAATATTACCTGGGACTCATAACATTCCATGAATTCCCAATGTCTTCAGGGGAAAAAGAGTACAGTGGATCACATAGCTTACAAGGACTTGCATAAATACATTACTTATCCCTCTTCCCTCATTTCCTTCCACTTTTCCCATCAGCATGTCACATTCCATGTTCCAACTATACGGAGCCACTTCAAATCTCTTGCTGTCATAGATGGTACAGTTACTAAGATGACCACCATGAAATCTGTTTGAGCATACCCGCATAGTGTTCTATGGGTAAAAGTAACCTAAAAACTGACTATTTTTCTTTTTTTCTCATCCTAGGGCATTGAAATCTAGTGAAACTGACATAATAAGACAGGCAAATTTTGTCTGTACACCTAGAAATCTTCAAACATATTAGTACTTCAATAGAGTTCTCTAAATAATTACATATTGTCAACTTAAATCCTACTTTGAAGTAGATGGCATTTAGATTGCAGATAAATTATTATGCATTAAAGCTATTGAATGTAGCATGAACAGCTAGAAGGAAAGCATGCATAATTTTATTGTGGACAGAGCCTAAAACACATGAATATATACTGAAAATAACTTTGTCACAGTGTTTGATCTAATACTATTAAGTCATGGCATTTCGACATGTTTATTACTTGAAAGTATAAAATTAAACATATTTTCTCAGTAAATGAATTTCATCAAACTATAAACATGAGAAGTTTACAAAAAAATATTACATGACATAAATGTGTACCTCATTTTAAGTATCCAATGTAGGCAAAGATGCCAATGTTTTGATTGCCCTTATAAGAGTATAAATGTGTAAATGATAAGGAATATATGATGGAAAGTGAGGAAACTTTAATATACTGTTAATATAATGAACTAGATTTACTATAAATCATAAATGTGTCATTATAAAACTTTATATAAGCATGGTTATTCTTTTACTACTTTATTACATGTATATTTGAACCCATTCTTAATTATGATATGCCAGTTAATTGTTAGTATATTATATGTAAATTTCAAAGAATATAATTTTGTTTTTACTACTGCTTTTTATAATGAAAATAATATGATGATAAGCTTGATAATAATGCACTAAATATGTCAACATTTTGAATTGTTTAGAATATAAGAACTGCTTCCATATAAAATATAAAAACAATGTTAGGTGTGTAAATATTAACAAAATAACTCAAAATCAATTTATAGAGTATCCTCTCTACCACTAAATGTGATGTTTATGACTAGGTCTTTATTAGATAACAGTGCAACAAGAGTTGACATTTTGTAGGAAACTGGGTTTCTATAAAAGTCAATTTAATACCCCCTCAGAGCTTTAAGTTAATCTCATGAGTTGTAACTTCTTTTTATTTAAAAATACTTTATCACTGAACTACTTTGGAAATTGTGCAGCAAAGGCTTACCTCAGTAGTCTGGTTGCCTAAACCCTGCACATTCTAAACTTCTTCAGAAATGACTTTTTAAATTCTTTTTTTAAATATAATTTATTGTCAAATTAGCTAACATACAGTATATACAGTGTGTTCTTGGCTTTGGGAGTAGATTCCCATGGTTCATTGCTGACATATAACACCCAGTGCTCATTCCAACAAGTATCCTCCTTCAATGCCCATCACCCACTTTCCCCTCCCCCCCATCTCCTCCATCAACTGTCAGTTGTTTGTCTCTGTATTTAAGAGTCTCTACAATTTACCTCCCTCTCTGTTTGAAACTACTTTTTCCCCTTCCCTTCCCCCATGGCCTTCTATTAAGTTTCTCGAATTCTACATATGAGTGAAAACTTGATACCTGTCTTTCTCTGACTGACTTATTTCATTTAGCATAATACCCTCCAGTTCACCAATGTTGTTGCAAGTGGTAAGATTTCATTCTTTCTCATTGCCGAGTAGTAGGAATGGGTTTTTAAATTTAATTTTTATTTTTTACTTTTGAGAGAAAAGAGAGAAAGCACAAGCTGAGAAAGGGGCAAAAAGGAGAGAGAAAGAGAGAGAGAATTTTAAGCAGGCTCTACTCTCAGGATGAAGCCTGACACCAGGTTCAATCTCATAACCTCGAGATCATGACCTGAACCAAAATCAAGAGTAGGCACTTAACTGAATGAGCCACCTAGGTGCCCACAGGAATGGCTTTTGACCAGCTCCTGAGAGATAACCTCTGAACCCATGAGATTCCCTGGTTGATAAGAATATTTTTGTATGGTACAGCCACAGTGGAAAGCAGTATGGAGTTTCTCAAAAGTCAAATTAAAATGAAATACCATAAGATCCCATAGTCACACTACTGGGTATTTACCCAAAGAAAATGAAAATGCTATTCTAAGAGATATATGCACTTCTACGTTTATTGCTATATTATTTACACTAGCCAAGATATAGA
The DNA here is from genome assembly GCA_030068075.1 of Paguma larvata. Classification (NCBI taxonomy): domain Eukaryota; kingdom Metazoa; phylum Chordata; class Mammalia; order Carnivora; family Viverridae; genus Paguma; species Paguma larvata. Next base: position 146,237,114 of record CM057823.1, read on the forward strand.
AGCAACCCAAATATCCATGTATAGATGAATGGATAAAGAAAATGTGATATATAAATATATATGTCATATATATATATGTAATTGATATATACATGTTTGTGGAAGACAAATACCATACAATTTCACTTATTGTAGAATCAAAAACAAACAAAAAACACAAATGAATAAAAAACAAAAAACAGAATCAGATCTAAAAATACTGAGAACAAACTGATGGTTACCAGAAGGCAAGGGGATCAGGGGTGGGCAAAATGGAGAAAAGGGTGAGGGTAACATGGGCTTCCAGTTATGGAATAAATAAATCATGGGAATAAAGTTACAGCATAAGGAACATAATCAATGGTATTGTAATAGTGTTGTATGGCGAAAGGTGTTAGGTGTACTTATGGTAAGCATAGTATGAAGCATAAACTTGTTAAATCACTATGTTGTACACACCACTAATCTAATATTGTGTATCAACTATACTCAAATAAAAAAGAAAGAAAAGAAAGCCTTTGTATAACTGAAGACTTAGCTACATGAGATAGTTTATACTAACAATGTGACTTACGGCAAATAGCATTGATGACAATAGTATTATACACTCTGAACAGCAAGATTGATCTCGAAAGCTTGGTTAGTTTAACATCTAAAAATAATGAATATACCACATTAACAGAATAAAGAACAATAACCCCATGATCAGATAAAGAGATGTTGAACAATCATTTGAAAAATAATACATCTATTTGCTATAGAAACCCTCGATGAGCTGGGAATAGAAGGATTTTTATCCATTTGCCAAAGTATATCTATGCAAATCCCACTGCTAACATCATACTTAATGGTGAAAGACTGAAGCCTTTCTCCAAATATAATGAGCAAGGCAAGGGTGTTTATTTTTGTCATTTCTATTCAACATTGTGCTGTGTACTATTCTAGCTAGGACATTAAGGCAACAAGAATAAGAACAACAAAAAAATTTAAAGGCATCCAGTTTGGAAAGAAAAAAACTACCTGTATTTACTAGCAGAAGATACGATGCATGTAAGAAATTCACAAAAATTACCATAATAAACAAATTTAGCAAAGTCACGGTACCCAAGTCCATCATACAAATCATAGTTGTATTTCTATACGCTAGCAACTACCACTCAGAACCTGAAATTAATGAAATTATTTTATTTGTAATGTCAAATAGATAATAGAAGTTTATAAAATATCATTAAAATAATAATAAGCCACAGTCTGGGAAAAATATTTCCTTTATGTTTTTTTTGTTTGTTTGTTTCAAGTTTTCATTTAAATTCTAATTAGCTGACATATGGTGTAATATTAGTTTCAGGAATAGAATTTAGTGATTCATCACTTACATATAACATCCAGGGCTCATCATAAGTGCCCTCCTTAAGGCACAAATTTAGCCCATCCCCACCCAGCTTCCCTCCAGCAACTTCAGTTTGTGTACTATAGTGAACAGTCTTTTTTGGTTTGGTTCCCTCTCTTTGTTTTTTCTCCTGTGTATCTGTTTCATTTCTTAAATTCCACATATGAGTGAAATCATATTGTATTTGTCTTTGACTTAATTTACTTAGCATAATACACTCTAGCTCCATTCATGTCATTTCAAATGGCAAGATATCATTCTTCTTTATGGTTGAGTAATATCCCAGTGTGTATTGTGCTTCTATAAACATTGGGGTACATGTAACCCTTCGAATCAGTGTTTTGTTTCCTTTGGATAAATACCCTAGTAGTAGTAGGGTAGTTCTATTTTTAACTTTTAAAATATTCTCTGGTGACATTTGTTGAAGAGCTTACCTCAAATCATATAAAGAATGCTTACCTTTCATTACTAGGAAGACAAATGATGTGATTTAAAATAGGTTAATATGAATTATTAATAAACACTTAAAATATGATGGATTATTTTTCAGAGCATTATGGTACGTGAAAATGGATTCAAAAGGCCACATTCTATATGATATCATTGTAGAACATTTTGTAAAAGACAAAATCTAAAGATAAAAGTCAGATTAATACTTGCTAAGGGTTGAGAGTAAATAAAAAATATTAGTTACAAATGGGCATGAGGGAGATTTTGAGAGGGTAACTCAATTGTTCTATATTTTGTTCATGCTGGTAGGTGTGCAACTTTATGTAGTTTTAAAACTTACAGAATTTTCCAGGGTGCCTGGGTGACTCAGTCAGTTAAGCAACTGACTTCAGCTCAGGTCATGATCTCACCATTCTTGAGTTTGAGCCCATGTTGGGCTCTGTGCTGACAGCTCAGAGTCTGGAAGCCTACTTTGGATTCTGTGTCTCCATCTCTCTCTGTCTCTCTCTGTCTCTCTTTTTTCTATCTCTCTCAAAAATAAACACTAAAAAATTTTTTAAACTTACAGAACTTTCCTACAAAAAATCATGAATTTTATAATATATTCTACCACAACGTTTTCAAAAGTCACTTAGTAAAACCAAACAAAACCTTGTAAATAATGCCTTTAAATAATATTAGAATTTCAACTCAATTATGATGTAAAAATGTACAAAGAAGTGTTGCCCTAACCCTAAAAATATGAGAAACCTCCATAATCTACAAATCATAACTTTCCTTGACTGAGTCAGTTGTGAGTTTGTAAATTCATCTAGTCAACCTAATCCCAAAGGGTGACAGTCCCTGCAGAGGTGAGATAGGACTTGAACTGTTTCTTTCACATTTAACAGATTATTGAAGGAAAACACAGTAATCGTAGAAGCAGGGAGGGACAGCTTAAACATTTATGATATTTTAGATGCTGAATGTAAACTGTCAATTAGATTAGTTTCCATGGGAACTTCAAACAAGAAAAATCTGAGGTCACTGACAAGCTCTCTTCCAAAGGCCACCCTGGGTACTCTTGATAAAGATATCAGGTAGATCAGGAGATCAGTGTGGCACATCGCCACAAAGCATGGTCTGTTCCCCAAATACTTCTTTTATAGGAAATAACAGCTTCAAGCCGCTGTGGGAAAAGCAGCACACTCTCCCACCACCGACAAGATGAAGATCCATTGCTATGATAGAGAAAGAATCTAATATCCGATGGAGAAAGAAGTTAATAGACAAACAAGAAAAAAGAAAATTCCTGTCCTAGGAAAAAGCAATAGATAACGGAAGGAATAGAAAGAAAACAAAAAACAAAGCAAAAAACAGAAAACAAAACAAAAAAAGCCCTTAGTTCCAGGGAGATAGGAAACCACCTGAAGCAGGAAACTTCTTTACCTTTTGCCTGTCATAAACAAAGCTTCACTGTCAGCGAGTTATAATTTCTGAATTATTTCTAAGAAAGTTTGTCTGCTAATAAGCCAAAAAGATATTCTCCTAGTGTATTCTCCTAAAAGGGTTCATTTTTTTGGCTGTCTCTTTAGGAGATAGAGATGGAACTGTCTCTTCATCTCAGATTAATTTTTGTGTGTAACGTGAGAAAGATCCAAGGATCATTTTATCACTGATAGATAACCAGTGGCCCCAAAAGCATTTGTTTAAAATATCTTCCCTTTCAAATTGGGTTACTTTTAGCAGCTTTTTCAAAAATCCAATGAGTATTGAGGAAAAGAGGGAATCAGGAATTTCTACTCAATGGGTATAAAGTTTCAGTTATGTAAGAGAAATGAATTCTAGAAATCTGCTATACAACACTATATCTATAGTTAGAAATTCTGTGTTGTACACTTAAAATTTCATTCTGAGGGTAGATCTTACTAAATGTTATCATAATAAAAAAGTCAAATGAGTGGGGGCGCTTGGGTGGCTCAGTCAGTTAAGCGTCCAACTCTTGATTTCCGCTCAGGTGATGGTCTCACAGTCCTTAAGTTTGAGCCCCACATCAGGCTCTATGCTGACAGTGTGCAGCCTGCTTCAGACCCTCTGTATCCTCTCTCTCTGCCCCTTCCCTGCTCCTGTGCTCTCTCTCTCTCTCTCAAAGTAAAAAAAAAAATGAAAACTTAAAGAAAAAAAAGTCAAATGAATAAAATTGTCACGGTATTCTGGAATGTTCCTTTAAGCTATGGAACCATGGACTAGTGCTACACTACTTAATTACAGTAACTTTATAGCAGGCATAGTACGTGCTTTTTAAAAGATATCTATTTTAAGAGAACTATGGGTATTCTAGATTTCCTGCAATTCCATAAAAAAAGAGGTCTCTGTCATACTAATCAACTAGAAAACTGAAAAGTTTAGTTGATAGGAAGCAGGTAAGCAAGTTACATGGGATCACCAGATGTTACCAAAAGTTATTTTTGAGGGGAGGTGTTCATATAAGACACTAAAACAAAAGATTCTGACACAGAATAATGTCAACGTTTCCCTAAGCATCTAGCCTAGATGAGCAGGATTGACTCTTTTTTACATTCTAATTTATAGGTATTAGTTTTTCTGCTATTTTTAAGCATAACTTCAAATAATTTGGATTTTTTTCTTTCATAATTAGCACATTTTAAGTTAAACTGCTTAGAAAAATATTTTATCCTTTTGTATTTTCATACATTTTAATTATTTTAATGGTAAAGGATAGAAATTGCAAAAGTGGACCATGACCACTTCGTTATTTCATGTACATTATAATTGAGGCAGTTTCATAGTTGTTTTTTCTATCTGGTTGAAAACTGTGGCCTTTGATTTTGCCCTAGAAATACAGGAATCATATTTATGTCCATAAATTGAGATTACATGGTCTACAAAGAATGGTAAATACAATGAAAACAAACTAATATGACTAATATGCACATGAAACACACGAGGCATATTTGTAGGCTCGTTACTCATCTCCCTTACCATGAGGTTAAGCTTAGTTTACAGACTATTCAGAGAAAGTACAAATAGAGGAGCTTTTCGGAAATGGCCAGCAAACAGCTTTGTTGTTCAGTAAAGGTACTTCGGTGCCCCCAAATCCTTAGCTTCATCTGTTCTCACACTTGGGAGATAAATGAGTCATAAGATGGCATTGGAAGATTTTCTGGAAGTATTTATTTGGACGTTTATTTTGAGATGCCTCCAACTAATGTATTGTGTGAATAAATCTAAAAGTTTAGCAACATGAGCTGGCGGGAAATTCATCCTGTCCAGCTCTTAAGGTACCTATTTGGCCTGGGTGTAAACACTCTTATTGTAACTATTACACTTGAGGTAATCAAGGCTTAGCGAGAGCTTAATCAAATTTCTCAGAAACTTGAGTAGGTAAAAACCTGAACACTGGGTTTGTTCTAAATCTGGAAAAATTTCTCATAAACATGACAGCATATTGCCCTTATTTATGTAAAATAATGTACCTTGCAGGGTAATAAATTAATATGCCTGGACTTTCAGGAAGGGGTGCATTCTTAAGGAGGTTGCTAGATGTAACAGATTAAAGAAAAATGAAACTTTTTCAGCAGAGAACTACACAAAGAAGTTTTTGAATTAATGATCATGGCTGAGGAAGATAGAGCTTCTACTGAGGACAATATTGTTAAATTAGTCGATATATTTTTATCAAATAGAAGAGATTCTTACTTTCACAAGAGTTCACAATTACATAACAGTTAAGATATGAAAATTATCTAAAAATTCAATAATATTTCTGAATTGAAGAATTTCACATTCCTCATTTTTATTATCAACAAATTTTCAAACTATCTACTACAAAAGAAAGTAACCAAGGAAAACAAAAAAAAATGAAATTACCTTTGTGTATCAGGGTTCTCCAAAGAAACATCATGCTCTTTTCTGAAGGCCTTTTAACTTGGATGAGGTCCACTCACGTTATTGAAGGTAATCTTCTTTACTTAAAATCCACTGATTCTAAATGGTAACCACAGCTACAAAATGCATCCACGGCAACACCTGGATTTGTGTTTGACTAAGTAACTGGGGACCGTAGCCTAGCTAAGTTGATCTATAAGACTAACCATGACACTTTGTGTGATGTTTTAAGAGATCTGTTACAATTCTGATGACCGATGTATATAAATTAAATCTTTGATAATCAATAGTTTTATAATGTTATGTTTGGGTAGATTTTTGTACAGCAATAAGGCATCCAAAGTAAAGGGGAATGGGACAATTTAATACAATCGCTTTTCCACGTCCACTGGTTCTAGTTTTCATTTAATCGTATAGTACCGTTAAGGTGTTGAATGAAATGTTCAATATCAAGTAAATATGACATGAACTCCTATACAGTTTTATCCATTAAGTTTTTACACTTGTTTTCATAATCCTCTCTGGATTCCAGAAGCACAATAAGTAACACTGAGATATTTTTCTTTAATACATTTTCAAAGTAATTCCAAATCCTGCTAAGCTTTGAGTAGGACCCAGAACAAGGATTACCCCTATTGTCTTTTTTCCCAGTCAAGATTTTTTTTAAATAAATAGTTGTTAATTGTAATATTAAGTATTAGCAAAATGACTCTGTCACAGTGTGATGTATATCATTCTGGAGTCACAGAGTCAGGAAATGCTACAGGTAAGTAAGTATCTAGGACTCACTGCTCAAAAGGGACTATGCTCAGTAGTTATAGGAATAGCTATGGTATTGTAACCAGACTATTTATGCATCAAAATTTAGCTGCAACTTTTCTTCTTTGCCTCTGGTCCAGTTGGAGGTCCCCAAGTTTAATTTACTCATGATTTCCAAAAATTCATTTTGAATAAGTTAGAGTCTTGATATGCTAGTATCGGAACTTCTTTTAAGAAATGTAAATACTAACCCCCTCTGCTTTCTAGTTAAGACTATCTTACCCACAAATGTGGTATATAGCACCATATAAATGAGACAAATGGACCAAGTCCTCACCTGCCTATAAAATGACAAATGAAAAGTTCTCAAAGCCCACGAGTGTATAAAGAAATTGTATAAAGTCCTATGTGTAATACAATGTTTCCCAAGGAATCCATATTCTTTAAAAATCATTCAGTCAGTGAAGGAGTGGGAAATTTTCTGTATGCTCCATAGCTACGAGGGTCAATACTCTTTGGAATCACCATCAGGGGAAAAAAAAAGTAATGATTGCAATATGACAGAGAATAAAGCTGATGAAGAAGCCAATTTCAAAACCTCTCAGGCTAGTGGTAAATCTCCTGATCTAAATTAAATGGTATAAGTTCCACACTGCCAAATGGAACAATACAATAACTCCAATTATTTTTATAATACTTTTCACTTAGATTTTTGCAGGACAATATTGTAAAAAAATTTAATATGTGATTTACTTTATTGACACAGAGAGATCACATATTTTCAATAAAAAATATCAGATTCTCACTCTAATCACATTCCATGTGATATTTGGTTTTCTAAAAATGGAGATTGATGTTCATATTTTTAAATAACAATTAAGAATAAACTGATACATCCTAATGACTAAATCCTTTTTGCATATTTCTTAGCTCACTGCTGTGATACTAAGTAAGTGAAAATTTAAAAAGGAACAGATAGTGTGACTAAAGGGTTTAAGCCCATCAACTGACGAATGGATAAAGAAGTTATGGTACTTATATACAATGGACTACTACGTGGCAATGAGAAAAAATGAAATCTGGCCATGTGTAGCAACATGGATGGAACTGGAGGGTATTATGTTAAGTGAAATAAGTCAGTCAGAAAAAGACAGATACCATATGTTTCCACGAATAGGTGGACTTTGTGAAACTAAGCAAAAACCAGGGGGAGGGGAAGAGGGGAAAGAAAAAAAAGACACAGAGAGGGAGGGAGATAAAACATAAGAGACTCTCAAAGACTAAGAAAAAACTGAGGGTAAGGGGGATGAGGGAGGGGGGAGAGGGGGTGATGGGCATTAAAAAGGGCACATGTTGGGATGAACACTGGGTGTTATATGTAAACCAATTTGAAAATAAACTATTATAACAAAATAAATAAATAAATAAAAAAATAAAAAGGAACAGATAAATAAAACTCACTGGAGGGAGCCTGAGAGTCCATTACTTAAGTCCTGATGAAGCACTTAGAAATGTCTAATAGAAAAAAGAAAAAGTGAATGAAAGAAGTGATTTATAAAACAACACTTCTGTTTCCCCTTACTTACTATGTAACTATATTACAATTCTGCAGGAGGTTATATTTTTGGTGACAAACCATTGTATTAGAGTTCTCCAGAAAAACAGAACCAGCAGATATGCTATAAGGAATTGGAACGCCTGGTGGTATAGTTCTAGACTGAGTCCAAAGGCCTGAGAACCAGTAGAATGATGGTATAAGTTCAGAAGACCAATTTCCAGCTCAAACAGTCAGACAGAGAGAACAAATGCTCCTTTTTTGTGCCTTCTTATTCTTTTGTGCCTTGTGCCTCTAGGTTTGGATGATGCCCACACACATTAGAACGAGCAATCTGTTTTCCTCAGTCTACCAATCCAAATGCAAATCTCATCCAGAAATACCCTCATATACATACCCGGAAATGATATTAACTCAAACATCTGGCACCTCCTCCTCCCTCCCTCCCTCCCTTCTTCCATTTCTTTCTTCCTTCCTTCCTTCCTTTCTCTCTCTCTCTCTCTCTCTCTCCTTCCCTCTCTCTCTCCCCCTCTCTCTCTCTCTCTTTCTTTCATTTTTTTTAAGGTTATTTATTTTGAGAGAGACAGAAACAGCATGTGAGCAGGAGTGGGGCAGTGAGAAAGAGTTTCCCAAGCAGGCTCTGAGCTGACAGCAACCTGGGACTCAAATTCAGGAAACTGTGAGATCATGACCTGACTGGAAACAGAGTCTGATGCTTAGCAGACTGAGCCACCCAGGCTCCTCTGTTTGCTGTTCTTTTGTTTCTTTCTCCCTTCCTCCCTTCCCCCCTCCCTTCCTTCCTCCCTTCCTTCCTTCCTCTTTCTTGCTTTCTTGCTTTCTTTTTCCTTTGCCTTTCCTCCCTACCTCCCTTCCTCCTTTCCTTCTTCATTTCTTTCTTTTCCTGCTAAAGCAACAAATAATCAACATTATTATAATTAACATTTGAATGTACAAGGATACCGATGGGTGGATATGATTAACTGTTGTCTTCTTTATGACTCCTAGAAATATACTCTAGTTACTATTGTCTTTGAATTCACAAAGTAAATTTGGTTAGAATTGCAGGTACCCAAATTATAAGCTTATTTCTTCTTAGCACTGGAAAGTGCTCTGGGCTCATCTTCTATATTTCCTGCTCTAATCCTCCAGTCAGCCATTTCTCTAAGGAGCCCTGTTTCCCTTTATAGTATATTGCCTTTATAGTATATATATAGTGTGTATGTGTGTATGTATATGTATATATAGTATATTGTTTTTATATGTATAGTGTATTGCTTTTACATATAATACTATCAAGGGAATATAAAGTATTATATGTATTCCATTTATACAGTATTATATATATTCCCTTTATCGTATACCGCTTCTGGGGTGTCATTTCTTTTAGGCCTTCTCTACTGATAAAGCAAAAATATATGTGTTTTTACTAACCATGTATATGCAAATATATATAAATATTTCTGCACAGAAACATCTATATCCTTATTAATCTAAACATGAGTTCATACAGATGTCTCCAGTTCTAATTCATTGCCACACGGATCATTCTAAATTTCCTCAACTTGCTTATGTCTACATTCTTAATCCCACAGTGACAAATGAGGCTTCTATTCTCATATAAGTATTTAGCACTGTAAGAATTGTTAATTCATACTCTCTTAACTACTTTATCAACTAGTATGTAGTGCTTGTGTGCAGTTCCTTACAGACTCCACTCTTTCCCAAAGTCACTTTGGTCACCACATCTCCCATTGTGACCTTTGGTGAGATTTTGTCATGGATTTCCAATACTACTAGATTCTCTTATATCTTGTGTCAGGGATCCCAGGATGCCATTTTGTATGTTTGCATATATTAAGATACATTGTTTTGCTATAAATTCCTATGGGTTTTTAACAAGTGCATAATGTCTTTTATCCGCGATTACAATATTCTATAAAATAAATTTACTGCACTAGAAAACTCCTGCATTTCACTTATTCATCCCTCACCACACATTCTACCAACCACTAACCATTTTAAGTGTCTCAATAATGTTGTCTGGTCTAAAATGTTACAAGTTGGGATTGAACAGTGTGTGACCCTTCACTGGCTTCTTTCACTTATCAATATGCATTTAAGTTTCCTTCATGCCTTTTTATTGTTTTATAGCTCATTTATTTTTATTGTTGAGTAATATTCCATTGTACAGATGTCCTATAGTCTGTTTATCCATTTGCTTTTTGAGCAATATCTTGGCGGCTTCTAGTTTGGCTGATCATAAATAAAGCTACTGTAAATAATACCATGCAGGTTTCTGTGTGACTGCAAGTTTTCAATCAGTTGGACTAATATCTAAGAATACAATTGATGAATCAAATAGTAAACGTGTTTAGCTTGTAGGGGACTGAAAAACTGTCTTCCAAAGTGCATACATCATTTTGCATTCCCACCAGCAATAAATGAGAGTTCCTGTTGCTCTACATTCTCACCAGCTTTTGGCGTGTTCTCCATTGTAATTACTGCGCAGCGATGCCTCATTGTTGCTTGAATTTGCAATGCCATGATGACAGATGATGACAAGCATCATTTATGTTTATTTATTCCCTGCCTATGTTCTTGGGTGAGAAATCTGTAAGATATGTTGCTGACTTTTTAATTAGTAAATGGTGAATTTCCGTGGTGTCGATCCTTTATCTTTGTTCTTCTTTAGTGTTGTATTGGTTCCTTTGGATCTTTTCCTCTTGAATGTAAACTTAAAATCAGTTTTTCAATAAACACAAAATACCTTCCTGGGATTTTCTTTGAGATTGTGTTGGGAAGAATTTGTATCTTTACAGTACTGAGATTTCCATTCCATAATCGTGAATAACTATCCATATTTTTGGGTGTTGTTGGTTGTTTTTGTGTCAGAGTTTTATAGTTGTCTATACATAGATTCTGTATATATTTTGTTAGATTTATGCCTAGAAATTTCATTTGTAGTGCTATTGTAAATAGTATTGTGTGTTTGATTTATTTTTTAAGCTTATTCATTTTTGAGAGAGAAAGCATGAGCAAGAGAGGGATAGAACAACAGGGGGACAGAGGGTCTGAAACACTGACACTAGTGAGCCCAATGTGGGGCTTGAACTCACGAACCATGAGATCATGACCTGAGCCAAAGTCTGACGCTCAACTGACTGAGGTGTCCCTGTGTATGTAATTTAAAACCTTAATAGCTAATTGCTGATTGCTGATATATAGAAAAACAAACAAACAAACCCAAAATTAACCAATAATAGAAAAAAAATCATCCAGACATGTGGGTTGAGTTGGGTTTGAGGAGAATGAGAGCTTGGACATCAGAGGTGTACTGATGGGTTACCAAATTCCCATTTTATGATATTTAAAATCAAGTGAGACATTCCAATGAAAGCATAGACTACTTTCATTGCTATTGTCCAAATGTATGTGTCCGTCCAAATTCATATGTTGAGGTGACAGTATTAAGAGGTGGGGCCTAAGTATGGTGATAAGGCTGTCAGAACAGAGCCCCCATGAAATGAATTAGTGTCCTTTTACAAGAAGCTCCAGAGAGTTTGCTTGCCTCTTTCACCATGTGAGGACACACACAGTAGAAAAAAATAAAAATAAATAAAAAACCATGTGAGAATATGTGCTTTATTCCTCTAATAACATTCTAAATTAATAATATCAGCCACTGCCCAAAAATAGGTATGACACACCCATATAAAGCATAAGATAGATACAGATTTTTACTCACTCTCGTGTGGCATTGGAATAGCATAATGCTTTCTCATGTGGACAATAGCACCATGAAAATAAGGAAATAAAAGCTTCTTAAAAAAATGATCTTTGCAGGAATGAAGAATCAAGGAGCTATTACCAAAAGAAATGATAGGTAGATGAAATATAGTTAAAAATCATCTTTTGATTTGTCAATGCATCAGCCTGTCAGAATTCTATGCAACATCAGAGGAAATGAAGGCAGAGCAATCGTTGACTGCAAATTTTCATCTCTTTAGAATACGCATTAACTTTGTTTCCTACTACACTTTACTATTGTGTTTAGGAGAAAATCTGTTTTTAGAAAAGTCTTCAGCATAAAGCAGGTTGATTTTTGCTTTGTCTAGACCAAGTACAATGAAAACTGTAAAAACCACAAACTACCTCAAGTCAACACTGATTCTATGGCACATTTCAAAACAATCAAATCACTTTCTAAGGAGCTCATTGATTTTAACTACTCAGTAAAGACAATATTAACTTGGTTGCAGCTACACAGATGGATCTCAAATAGAAATATCATTCTTACTAAAGTGTTTTTTAAGATGTTTATAACAAGTAACATCCTTTCGCATTTAACGTGGTGTAAGTCTGAGATGTTTATTCTGTTCGTGTCACCAAGATATCTTGCATTTATTTTTTTTTTCAAAATTATATATACTAAGAAAATTGTATTCAAAATAAGATATAAATTTCACTTTGCAAATGTCTTTAAATGTACCCTCGAGTATGTGAGCCATAATATATTGCCACATTTGTCAAGGTTCACAGAACACAAATTATTTAAATAACCCTTGGTTTCTAAATATGCTGCAAAGATAAATAAGTAACCTTACCACAGGCAACATTTTCATACTTCTCCCACTGTCTGACAGCTGGGCCTCTTTAATATCCCAAACCATAACTGATTGGCTAATGCCACCTGTTCAACACAAATTCAAATGCCATTCATTTGTATAAAATAACCACATAAAGAAAGCATGCTTTTTGTAGAAAATATGAAATATATACTCTACTGAGAAATAGGGGCAAAGAATGAAAGAATGCACTAGAAGAGAAAGCAATGTGATTTTGTGAAACACCTAATATAGTATATCCACTGCGACATTAACCCATTATGATGATTTTCTTTGCTGAACGCACTCTCATGTGACAACTAAAGGTTTTTAAGATTTGCTGGATCTGACTCTGGCCAGGTGCACTATCTTTTAAGGTATTTACCCTCCCAAATATGCGTTTCTGCATCAGTAAAATAACACTTATTTCAAGTTTTTTTGCAAATATCAAAGAAGGAAATTAATAAAAACTGATTAGCTAAGTACTTGGTTAATAAGATACTTCAATAAACGTTAACAATGGAAAAACTAAGTCTTATAAAAATAAATACACTGAAAACTTTGATTTATAAAAGTAAAAATCACTCACCACACCTCATAGATATATTTTCATCATCATGCATATTTCTGATTTTCCTTGAATTAAAGAGTTTAATGAATCTTATAAATAATTAGTATCATTATAAATACTGCTAGTATTAAAATAATTTTCTAAATTGCTATGACTACTGTATTATTCTGATTTAGTGGTATAAAGCAGTGGCAATTCTTTTATGCTCTTGGACTCTGTGGGTTGGGAGTTTGGACAGGATTCGGCTGAACAACTCTTACTTGGAATGTCCGGTATCGTTTCAGTGAGATGTCATCCAGGACTACAACAACCTGAAGTGGACTTGATAATCATCATGGGTTGCTCACGTGGCTTTCTGTTGGCTGGAAATTCAGCTCATCCCATTGACTGCAGCACTAATACATGGCCATTCCAGCATAAGGGTCACGGGATTCATGGATTTTCCCAGTGTGAATGTCCAAGAAAACCCGGCTGGAGCCACATGGTCTTTTGCTTCCTAATCTTAAAGCCATAAAGTGTTACTTTGACTATACTGTAGTCAGAAGTATGCCCATATTCAAGAGGTAGGGACATAGACAGCCATTTCTTGATGGAATAAATTTACTTACAAACCAAGTTTATATCGCAAAAGAACCCGTTGGGTAGGAAATAGAAATGAAGAAGTTCTGTTTTCGGGATCATTCTTCTGGGAAAATTTGTGTTTAATTCTGTTCTCTAATGTGCTTGGAGAAGAAAGGAGGTTCCTGATGAGACTGGCCTGTGTTTATTCACTCATCTGTGTCTGTGATTAGATGAGTAAGTACACATAACTAAAGGATGAAGCATGAGAGATTTTATGAGACCATAGCTCTCACAAGAGAACAGACCTAGAAGAAATTTTTGAAATAGTTTTATTAGTATTATTATATTGGTAAATGATGAAAAATATAAGAGGAATGTTATTGAGAAACATGTATCTGGAGAAGTGTTCCATTTTTCAAAACGAGTGAAAGACAACACCAAGAAATAATGTTTAGAAGAATTATGTGAAAAAAATTAAGTCAAGTAACAACAAAGAAAAAAAAACACTAAAATGTGGAACATAAACATATTTTTAAATGCTTATACAAATTAAAAGGAAAACCTGTGAAAATTTCAAACAAGTTTTATGGTGAATTGCTTCTTTTACTTAATCTTCATAATTTGGAGAGCACTTTAACTACTATGAAAATCTACCATAGTTTTCACAAACAATTCTTGTAAAGGTATTTTATTCTAAGAGTTTTTTTTTTTAATGTTTATTTATTTTTGAGAGAGAGAGAGAGAAACAGAGCACTAGTTTCTAGTGGGAGAGGGGCAGAGAAAGAGGGAGACACAGAATCTGAAGTAGGCTCCAGGCTCTGAGCTGTCAGCACAGAGCCCAACGTGGGGCTCGAACCCACAAACTGCGAGATCATGACCTGAGCCGAAGCCGACGCTTAACCGACTGAGCCACCCAGGTGCCCCAAGAGTCTTAAAAAAATATAAGTATTGTTTTAAACTACCAAATGTTCCTACTAGTTAGTGAAGCAATGTCGTAAATGGTCATAAAGAAACAGTTAGGTACTCTCACTGTATTTTATATCTTTTAAAAGGAAACTTAATAAATGCAGTTTTATATGTGCTTGTACAATATATATGTGTGTCTACAAAGCCTAATCCTGAAACTTTAATGGTACCTGTAATTTGTAATTCAGAATGTTTTTGGATTTTAGAAGTGAAAGTAATAATTATATGTATTTTACGTTGTCCGATACCACTTCAGAATTTAAGATTTCTCCCTTCTAGCAACTGTTTCTTCAAGGAAGTGTGTGAATATTCACCTGTGGAATATAAATACATTAAGTCAAATAAGACTTTGTAACTAATCAGTGATAAAATCCAAATATTTTGTCAGAGGCTTTTGTTTTTTAGATTTTTAGATGAGAGACTTTGGATCTAAATGTAGGCTGTGGTCTGTTCCTGTTTCTCTCTCAAAATAGATAGTCGAGAGACATACACATACATACATATAAATACACACACACACAGTAATTTTTGCTTCTTTTTCCATTCAGACGTAATTTATCCTTGAATTATTAATATAATATATAGAAAATATGGACAAAATAAAATAAAGTGTCAAATCTCCATATTTTAGAAATAACTAAGAAAATGAATAATTAGTGAGGTTAATTCTAGGCAAATTTGAGTTTTGCTTCTATTGATAATACATACACCAGTTTATTAGGAGAATCTCATTGAGTTTGAAACTATCTAATTTGGTCAGTTTAAGCAAATTACTAACCTCTCTTAATTTCTCTACAATGTGATTCTTTGATTCCAAAATGAGAAAGTAGAGTATATGGCTTCTGTTTCCTTTTGGTCTAAAATTGTTTAAAAGAGCTATCATCACTACGTTTTCAGAACATATTTTACTCTGATTTTGTTTAATAAAATATCCGCTTCCAAGTAAAAACAAATCTGAAATCAGACAGGGAGATACTAATTAGAAACTCTACTGCAATAGGGAGAATGAACCAAAGTTAAATCAGCAAATATCTCAAAATCAAACAGAAAGAGGCTTTTCATTTCTAGCAAGTGATAGGTAGTATGTAAGGAAAGCTGAGTAAATTAATTGAAATAATCAGCAGGTTCTGATAAGAGACGTGTGTTCCTGTGGTCACCCTATTCTCAGGATAAATCATGCCTGGAGGGCAGGGGTGGATCTTCCCCTTCTGAGGGTCCAAAGAAGGGTTCTGGGAAAGGAAACCCAAAGGCATGGGAAACACATCAGTGAATGGACTTGGGGTGTCACGGGTAGAGAAATGAATGGAGGAGAGAAGCATCTACTTTTTAAGTGCTTGCACAGCCTTGGAGGCAAACATGGTTCAGGGACCAATAGGAAGGAGAGAAGCCTGTGTAGAGTTTGGTCTACACAAAGCAAAGGGTAACAAATGGGCAATTGTGAGCACTTGGTATCCACCCATCTTTCAAGGAGTTTGTCGTCCTTATCTTAGTTTTTCAGATGTCAATTTGATTTAACTTTTAAAACTTTGTGATTCTTTCCCTCAGTGGGATGCTTAAAAATAGAAATATTGCCATATCCAAAACATATATGTCATTTACTGTGAAAATATTTCAATATGAGCAACCCATGCTGTAGTCTAATATGTCATTAAAAATCCACTTTAAATCATTTCACTAACCAGTTCTGTTCAAATAAAATGTTTACTCCAATGATATGTAATTTTTGATGGCCTTGTAAAAGTCAGCTCCCATGTATTTTTTAAAATGTTTATTTATTTATTTTGAGAGACAGAGAAAGCGTGAGCAGGGGAGGGATAGAGGGAGAGGGAGAGGGAAGGAGAGAATCCCAAGCAGGCTCCACACTCAGTGTGGACCCCATTCGGGGCTTGACTCCACCAACGGTGGGATCGTGACCTCAGTCCAAATCAAGGGTTGGACACTTAACCAACTGAACCACCCAGGCACTCCAGCCAGCTGCCATATTTTGAGAGGAGGGGGGCGTGTGGTGAGGACCTAAGGGTGGTTTCTAGTGGCTGAGAGGGGGTCATCAGGTCATGGCTATTTCATTCATACTACCTGAAAAAAAATTAATTCCTCCAATATCCCAAATATGCCATGAAGCAGAATCTTCTCTACTGAAGCTTCTGGATGAGATGACTACCCAGCAGACGATATGATTTTAGCCCTGTGAGATACTAAACTCGATCTACAAAAACTGTAAGATAAGAAATTGCTGTTGTTTGAAGCTGCTACATTTTGGACAGTTTTTAAAGCAGCAACCCACTAAATAATAAGGTACATATCAAAAATCAGGCAAATATGTTCAACTTATTATTAAACAACATTTAAGAAGTATCTATCATCACCTTCCTTCTTAAATGAATTCAACATGAAAGTCAGAAAAATCTGGTAATTTAGATTTTACATTCATTGTGTGGAAGCCATAAAAATGGTTCCCACAATATCATAATACTTCACAACTTTGTAAAAGATATAGATATTAGATATAGATATGGAAATTAAGAATGTATCACAACAAAGCACACCAGGAGACAGTTCTGAAAATAACAAATGCTAGCCCTTATTTGAGAAGTACACTTACTAGTATTGAATATCAATGAGACATAATTGCTAGATGCTTTCATATTCCAGCTTAGCAAAATAAAACTGTCTAATTTTTGAAATGTTGAAAATGTCAATGTATGCAAATTTGAGGAAGGGCTGGAAATCACAGGGTGACAGAAGGGAAGAAAGAAAGGAGATGAAATCCTACAATTAGATTTTCCTGATATGAATATGAAATGCAAAATACACATAAAAAGACTAGTAGTAATTCCTCAATTGCCAATGTCACCATGTTCTATAAAGTGATAAGTGGGGAGTCTATATTAAGAAAGATGGCTGACCTCAAACTTTATAACCTGTAAAATAGGATTTTGAAGTTAATAATTGGGCTGTTTCCCCTAAGACGTTATTGCCAATGCAACAAATATAAAGTATATTTTCCAGAAAATGTGAGCCTTTGTAAAGCTATTATCAGTACGGGTTTTCTTTATGACATGTTACCATTTCCCTGAATTCTCAATATAGAGGAATTCATAACTCATTAAATATAGATATTATGCATTACTTTCTTTTTTCTCTCTCAACTCTAAAGATTTTGTTAAATCTCTTTTAACAGATACTATCCTCCAGGAACACTTAAAACATATTTGATTACAGCTTGGTACACTCGCTTTTTAAAATTATATTTTATTTATTTTTTAATAGGAAATAGTCACACAAGGAAAAAATGAAAAGGAAAAAGCATGCTATGATTTGAAAAGTAAGCCTTTCTTACCCACTCCTTCACCTCTCCTCTTTCTAGATCCAATGGTGGTTGCCATTATCCATCTTTTGTGCATTCTTACAAAAAGACTGAAAAATATTGAATGTGTGTGTTAGTGTGTGTGTGTACATATGCATTTTGTATGCATATGTGTAATTATTGAAAGAAACTTCCCTTACCAATCACCAGTCCTAATCTCAAGAGGCAAATTCTTTTAACCTACGAGTTTCTATTTCCGATGGCTAATTCCATTTCTTTAAATAACACATTAGTACTACCAGATATTCCATTAATTAAAAAAAAAATGTCTACTAACTTTTTGAAAGAGTGAATACAAATTGCTGATTTTACCACCAGTCTCCTTTTGGCCTTAAAATTACATGTAAGATGTATCATAACACTAGAAAATAGCATGTCTCATTCCGTCAACTACTGAAATCTTGTAATTAAGAATTAAAGCTTCTAAAGCCAGTCAACAGAACAGGAAACCCTGTTGTACCATTAACGTATAAAATGGTACTCATTCTGACTAGCAATGAAAGAAACTAAAAAAAATAAAATTTCAGTGAGATATAATGTTAACAATGTGATGTAGGTGAGGTCTTCTTATGTGAACATTTATACTACCATGGACAGTGGTTTGAATATATCTAAAAAAGTTTAAGATGCACACACTCAGAAATTTCATGTCATTCTAATATCTACATTGATAAATGTAACATGTAATTTTTATTAAATAAATAAGTTTTTATATCATTTGTGTAAATTTCAAAATAGACAATGCATTCTATACATTGTTGGGCATACATACATATACATTTTAAGTATAAAGTGGCATTTCTGTACATGTTGACATACTATACTGAATGTTCAATGTTCTTGATTGTCTTGTGTAACATGGTATCTGAAAAATCTGTGTCACCTTATACATCTATCTTACCTGTTTTGTTTTTGTTTTTGTTTTTGCTTTTTAAGTTTTATGGGAGCTGAAACCAAGAGTTGGACGCTTAACCAAATAAGCCACTCAGGTGCCCCTCATCTTACATGTTCTAACAGCTCTGGTTATATTCCATTGTTTTAGTGTAATAAAATGTCTTAAGGTATAGGAACTCTTTCCCTTAATCTCTTCTTTTCCCTCAATCTGACTCACACTAACACGGCTATCTTAAAGTTGCATATTGATGATAGCAGAACTACATGATTAAATAAATTTGTGTCCTTGAATCAATATTTGAAAGGACCCTACTGTAAGCAAGAGAAAGCTATTTTAAACTTTGTTAAATAATGCAATATAAGGAGCCTAAAATAATCTAGGCCATTAATCTACCATATTGTTTGTAATTGTGTATGCATATGTAATAAAATATGAAGTCATGCATGGAAATGATACATTTTTAATTTAAGGTAGTGGTGACCTCTGGGTGCAAAGGAATTCAGAGAGAGAGAGAGGAATGTGTTCCTATGTGAGAAGAACACAGGGCTAGACACCTACTGGCCCTGCGTTACTACCTAAACTGTACGTATCTTTTATTATATCTTTATAGTCTTTGTATGTTTCATGTTTTTAACACGTTCTTGGATTTGAATTCAGTTCATTTCTTTCATTACACTGGGGACATCTGAGCAAATACATATAGATTTGGGACAATTTTCCACATTTTTAACCTAAAATTTTCTACTCTCAGTAATTTGCACATAATTAATATTCTATTATTCAATACATTTTTGTTTGTATAGGTATTTTTAATGATTCATAGTAATAAAACCAGATTCAGAGTTACTTGTAATTTTATCTTCAATCAAGTGGGAAAGAACCACCATTGGTAAGATAAACACAATGGTTAAAGGTAATAGCCTGTAACTTTTTCCCTGGTACATATATTTTTATTATTAGAAGACACTGTAGCAAATCCAATTATAAAATGTTATGCATATTTTTTAATACAGGGTAAATACCAAGTCACATTTGGAGAAGAAATAAAATATAGAAAAAAATAGCAAGGAATAAAAGAAAAAAGAAAGGAAGGGATTTTTAAACATACCTTGAAGTCTGCATACTGCTTTCATAAAATAACTGGGACTCAATTATTCACACAGCAACAATCATTTCCAGACTTTAATTTCATGTTAAAAAAAAATTCTCGTTGGTTTGGAGGCTCATTTGAATTAATTATATTATGTGCTCAGAAGCTGTGAAAAAATAAGCAACACACATTATTGAAGAGTGACTTAGGAAGGAAGATTAGGAGAATTGTTGAAGAAGCTTTTGATTCAAGCAAAGTAATCACTTCAATATGCACAGCAACACTGGCTATTTTTCTACATAAACTAACAGATTCAAACACCTGAAGGACAGCGAAATTGATTCCTTCGACAATGTCATCAGCTACAGCGTTTATTAGCATTTCACTTTGTTTGCATCATTGGATGCCTGCCTTCCTTCTTAAAATTTTGCACTCATATTTCATACAAATGCTGAGAATGGAGACTAATTTGTTTTTCAAATGATAAACCCTAATACACTAGGAATATACTTAAGAACAGTGTGAATGTTTCACAAGAAGATACTTTACATATATTATTTACGATCGACCCACTATTTGCTAGGGAAAAGTGAACACTCTGACAGAGATGCAACTGTTTTTAATTGATATGCTTTATATTAATAAGTATCCCTCCAGGAAAAGTGCATTGGAAGATACAAAAATATTTCCAGACACCTAATAATAATTACATGGAAAATGAGACTATTTTTAAAGCTTCATATGTACTCTTATTGCCTCTTTTACAGTTATTTTCAACTTTCCATTACATTCTCTATAGTGGGTCATTACACATCTGTTGCGGTCACCCCTAAAGATGTGATATACTCCCCCACACGTCCAAAATTTGTTGAGACTGAAGATGCCATACATGCACCAGGGGTGAAACAATTTATTGATCACATAATGAGGATTGGGGCGGAAGAACAAGACAAGTTTTCAAGCTGGTCCAAGATTGACTTGCAAGAAAGGTAAAGGAAATTTGCTTGACTTTGTGATGATTAAAAGGCAGAGCTGGGATGAGTAGTTTGCACTGGAGAAGGCTTGATTTCTCTACCGATGCAAAAGCATAGCCCCTAGTTGTTTTGGTACAAGGGTTACACATCTCATCTGATTGTGGGCTTGTTTTAGAGCAAGCCTTCAGTGTTTTGTTTGGTTTTGTTCGGTTTGGTTTGGTTTGGTTTTATTTTGTTGTGTTTTGTTTTTTACTCTGATCTCCTCTCCCACTACTGTCTAAAAACTGAAAATTCTCTTGTCTTTACCACCCATTGGCCATGTTCTCACATTCATTGATATTCTTAGTAATGTCTACTTACTTTAGAGTTTTGTTCTGACAGGATGTTTTGGCCAGCTGGTTGAGTATTTTTAGGGCCTGGTATACAGCAATACCCAGATATTTATTTTCCTACTTGCTAGAACTCAACGTGTTTTACTTAGCGCAATTCAGAACTCAAAACTCCTTTTAACTTTGACTATTTTTCTCAGATAGGGTTAGCAAATTCCTATTCTAAATGAAGACTCACTTATGTAATGATCTGTTAGAAAATTCTGGTATCTGTGGTTCTCAAATCATTTAATATTTCCTTCTTATAACCTTTCTTCTTTCTAACCAGATTTTAAGTCTATAGATATTGTTTCTCTTGACTACCTCTAGTTTGCTGCTTATGAGAATACTTTGTTACCTAGTTTTTATTGATTATTTACCAATGTTGTTTTTATAAGCTTGTTTATATGACATTTTTATTTCTATAGGAAAGGGACTTGGGAGATGTTTTTGACACAATATTCCCTTGCTGTTAGCTTTTTTTTTTTAATGTGTCTCTGTTGTAAGCTTGTGTTTTTATATGTTTCTCTTAACCCAGTTTGAAAGAAATAGGAGCAAATGGGACACTTTAATATGATATCAAACAGGAGAAGAAAAGAATATAAACCCATATAATATGGGAAATGTTTGTGGAGACTGATAATATTTATTTTGCCTAGTTGGAAGTGAAAAACCAAAAGACACAGATCTATCATATTTTTTTCAAACTTTTAATTTTTAACTGTTAGGCTTACAAAAAGCTACAAAAATATCACAGAGAATTTCCATACACCCTTAACATAGACTCCTCTGTTGTTATCATTGTACATAATAATAATGTAATTACCAAAAGCCTAAGTTAACGTTGGCACAATACTGTACCTACATCCTTGACCTTCATTAGTGTCATTCCCAACAATGACCTTTTTATTCCTTTTTCAGGATTCAGAGATTTCACATTATCTTCATGATATTTATGCATTTTTTCCTTACCTTTCATAACCCTGATACTTTTGATGATCGCTGGTCTGTGTTTTTAGAAGGTTTCTCAATTTGGGAGGGTCTGATATTTCCTCATGGTTAGAATAAAGCTACGTATTTTTTACCAGACTACCTTTGAAGTGCTGTGTCCTTCTCAGCGTATCATATCATGATGTTAATATATCTATTATTTATTACAGGTAATGTTAGCCTCAACCACTCAGCAATGGTTGTGTCAATTGGATTTCTCCGCTGTCATGTTACTTTTTTCTTATCTTTAAAATAATATCTTGCGGACAAAACTTTGAACCTATGCATATACCATATTTCAAACTTTCACTTGCTGACTTTAACAATTACTGAACAACATTTTGTGTGCTTTCAGCTTTTGATGAATATTAATGATGGGACTATTAACATTAACATGTAGATTTTTGCGCAGACATTAATCTTTAAATCAGTTGGTCAGATACCTCGAAGTTCAATTGTTGGATTATGTGAAAAGAATATATTTAGCTTGTAAGAAACTACCAAACTGTCTTCCAAAGCGTCTACACTATTTTTCACTCCCACCGTCAATGGTTGAGAGCTGGTATTACTTTGCATCCTCATCAAATTGATATTGTCAGTGTTTTGGATTTTATGGGTATATAATAATATCTCATTGCTGTTTCGAATTTGAAATTCCTTAATGACAAATAACATTGACTCTCTTCTCATATGCTTAGTTGTCGTCTTCTTATCTTCTTTGGTGAAAATTCTGTTCAAATATTGTTACATTTAGTTGGGTTGCTTGTTTTCTTATTGCTAAGTTTTTAAAGTTCTTTGCATATTTTGGACACAAATACTTTATCAGGTATACATTTTGCAAATATTTTTCCTGGTCTGTGGCTTGTATTTTCATTATCTTCATAATGTCTTTGATTGAGAAATTTTTAATCATAATAGATTGTAGGTTATCATTTTTCCCCCATGAATTGTGCTTTAGGTGTTTCTCTAAAAAGTCATTACCAAGTCACCTAGATTTCCTCCTATATTTTCTTCTAGAAGTTTGATAGTTTAATTTTTCATCTAAGTCAATGATCCGTTTAGAGCTAATTTTAAAATGTTTTGAACTAAACAAAAATAAGAAATACAACTTATCAAAATTTGTGAGATGCACATATATAATAGTGTATAGAGTGAGATTTATAGAGTTAAATATTTCTATGGAAAATAAAAATCTAAAATCTATATTATAGTCTTAACATTGTTGGAAGCAAGTACAAATGGAAAGATTTACTACTTAAGCCTAAAGCAATTAGAAGAAAAAAAGAATGAGAGCATAAATCAATAAAAAAAAGAACATGAAGACAGAGATAATCAACAAAACAAAAGTTTATTCTTTGAAAGGGTCAATAAAATTGATAAACTCATAGCCAGACTAAACAAGAAAAAGAAAGAAGACAGAAATATCAAATTAGAAATCAAAAGGGTATTATGACTACTATTCCCGTGGGCACTAAAAGGTTAATGGAGGAATACTATGAACAGCTCCATGTCCACAAATTTAATAACTTAAATGTAATAGGCCAATTAATTGAAAGATGCATACTAAAAAATTCACAAAGAAGAAAGAGATAATCTGAATTGGCCTATATCTATTAAATAAATAAATATAAATAAATAAATAAATACCCTCCGAGTCACAAAAATACCAGGATTAGTTGGCTTTACTGGTGAATTCTACCCAACATTTAAGGAAGAAATGATAGCAGCCCTCCAAAGCCATATTCAGAAAATGGAAGCAGAGGGAACTCTTTGGAACTCATTCTATGAAACTAGGTTAACCCTAATTAATAAAACCTGAGAAAACATTACCAGGAAGAAAAACTATAGAACTATATCTCTGGGGAATATTCATACAAGAATCCTAAACAAAATATTGGCAACTAGAATTTAATAATGTATTGCAAGAATTATATACTCCAACTGAGTGGGATTTGCAAGAGATTATTGACATTTTTACAAGTGACATTATTACAAATCACATTATTTGCAAGCGATTATTGCATTAATTCATATTATGTTTGTAGGCGTTTTCTATTCCTAGCACTTATTTTTCTCCCCTCCATTATCTGCCTTCTCTTGTTTTAATTGAACGTTTTGTATGATTACATTTTTATCTATATCCTTAGCATACTGATTACATTTCCTTTTAAAAATCTCTAGTGATTTACCTAGAGTTTTCAATATACCTTTCATCTACTGTAAGTATACTTTCAAGTAACATGACAGCATTTCACCTGTGGTAATAGGGACCTTTTGACAGGGTAGCCTTCATTTTTCCCACCAACCCCTTTTTTATCACTATCATTCACTTCACTTATCCATATGCTATAATCGCCCAATGAATAGTTAAAATGATTGCTTTAATTGTTATATTTTAGATATATTAAGATTTAGAAAAATGTTTTATTTTAAACAGATAAGTCCATTCTCTCATATTGTTACAACTGAGAAGATTTTTCTAACTCTGTGACAACTTATTATTTTATGTATTTTTATTTGTTACATTTATTTCTCTGCGAGATGTATGCTCTTTTCTCCTCTACTTATATATTTGCTTATTTATTTGCTTAATTTATGAAAGTTTGTTTTTATCTAACTTTTATCTTTTTATTTATATGTTTTTCAATGTCTTCAGATCTTTAACTGCTTAGTTTATTGACTTATTGGAATATCCCTTACAACCCACCTTTTGCTACTTAAAAATATACTTTTTCATTTTCTGTTTTCCATTCTCATCACTTTTATATGTTATAAAATACTCGTCAGTTTTCCCAGTCATACCTGGTTGAATGATACACATTCTGCTGCAAATTCCTTAAGATAGTGTGAAGATGAAGAATCCCTTATGTTCCTGTTTGCTGCAAACTACTTTTTTTTGTTTGTTTGTTTGATTCAAAATCTTGACTTTTGAATGGAAGGTGAGCTGGATATAACATTGACAGATGCTGGAGTCCAGCTCTGGCGAGTCCAGGGGTCCCAGAAGGATGGACGGTCAGCGAAAGGAATGAGAGAGCCATGAAATGTGGTCTGATCACCGAGCAGGCATCTCAGGCAATTCTGGCATCTTTGCTCTGCTGGTCTCAGTGTCTTTATTTAAAGGTAGTGAGTGACATTCCATCAGTAAGCATAGTTTGATATCTTCAACAACAATGTGTTTTTACCAGCAAGGTGGCAACTTCCTCAATCTTATATGTTATTTTCAAGTTAATTAGCATATACATTTAACGCAGGGGGAGAAAAGAGGTTGTTACCTAGGCCTATGTTAATTATCTATAAACAGGAGAAAACAGGGTGTTTTCTTGAGACCTATAAACAAGAGAAAACAGAGTGTTACCTTGAAGCCTATTCTTCCAACTACAATGGGGGAGGTGCAACCCATCCGGTAAGGACAGAATTCCCAATGCTCATCCTTTTGCTTATGAATGAGTACATTTACATAGCCTCCATCAGATGTTATCCATCAATGCATCACATTCCAAGTTCCCTCTTTTATTTAAATGCCATAAAACAAAAGCTTTACATCCTTTGAAGTCATGGAGGTCAATTCAAGAAATCCATGCCTGACAGGTTATTTAGAAGGAGATAAGATGTGGTGCCATTTGATTGGCAGGAGCTTTGCTGTGACTGTCTTTCCACATAGAGAGGTGTCTCAGGCTGTGAGCCCAAGATGTCTCCCGACAGATGGGTCCCATTTTCTTTCATATGTTATTATCACTATTATTATTAATGTGCTCATCGTTACTTCCTTTTTATTAATGCCTGCTTTGAAAAGTCTGATGAGAGCCTGAAACTGTTGCTTTTGTAAGTTATTTGATACTTTTTCCTGGATGTCTTGATAAGTTGTTTGTTTTTGAAATCTAATACTTTTAATTTGTTAATTTTTCCAGATATCCTATAGCCACTGTTGAATGCTATTTTCATGCATGATAGATTCACGTTTTGTTTTGTGTTGTTTTTATTTCTATTTCTGGAAAGACCCTTGAATAGTAGTTTTTCTTTTCATTTTTTATTTGATTTATTTCTCCAATGTTTAATTTTTATCTTCAAGAACTATAATTTAAAAATTTGTTATAAATCTTTCCATTTCCACTACCTTTTTTTTAACTTTTTTTTTCTTTCTGTCATATTCCTTCTCTTGGCTGTTTTTCTTATTTTCTACAAAGTGCTTTATTAAATATTCATATGGCTCCAATTTTCTTGGAGATTTAAAATTTATTTTTCATTTCTGAGATTTCTTTCTGATTCAATCAATTTTCTTCATTAGTTACTAATTTTTGTGATATTTTGTTTTTAGTTTTTGAATTTTTGATTCAGCCTATTTCTGTATTCTCAATGCTTATTCAAATATATTTAATTCTATTTGGACTGTTGACTTACCATATCTTCTGGTTCACTGCTGTTTTTCAGTAGGTACTGCATGTCGTTGGATATATTTAGAATTTTGTTTCTAGATTTTCTACAATAGCTCTGTAAGGGCTTTATGTTCCTCTTAACTGATTTTCATAAGGAAGTGTATCAAAAGATTACTAGTTGAATGGTGCCCTCTTCTGTCAGGATAGCAAAGTCCAGTTATTTTAGCATTTTTTTTTTAAGTTTGTTACAGGAATGTGAGAGGTTGTGAGAACTTCAAATTGATGGTTTACTTTTGTCTTTTCCTACCTTAAAATTCTCCCTTTAATTCCCCCAAGTTGATAAAGGATCCTTTTCCCTTCTTTTGCTTCTTATTTTTCTCACACTGAGCCTGTGTTGGAACAACTGCCTTTAAACCATGCATTCCTTTAAAATTTGACTGGCCTCTTTAAATAACCCCTATAGCTTTAGGGGAGGCTGGGTGGCTCACTTGGTTGGGCGTCCAACTTCAGCTCAGGTCATGATCTTGCACTTCGTGAGCTTGAGCCTCTTATTGGGCTCTGTGCTGACAGCTCAGAGCCTGGAGCCTGCTTCAGCTTCTGTGTCTCCCTCTCCTCTGCCCCTTCCCTGCTCAGTCTCTCTCTCAAAAATAAATAAGCTTTAAAAAAGAGACTTTTAAATAACATCTATAGCTCTAAATTGTGACTTTTCAAGTCTCGGATCTTTTGAATCCTTTCCCCATAGACCTAGATCTCTCTAGACACTTTTCTGGTGCTTTTGGCTTACACTTGATTTAATCTTATTGTGGTTATTCCAATCATTCTCATGGCCCTTTCTAGACTCTCTCTTCTCTCTCTTTATAGATTTTCTGTCCATATTTGCTCTTCTAGAAGCCTTGCAGTTGGGCTGAGTTGGGGTGGAAGCCAAAGATACTACACACAGCAATTTGTTGGTATTCACTTTTCATTCACGGCCATTTTGCAATTTGACATTATCCATCTTTAAGTTATACTAAGTGCACAGCTTCATGTTGAAATTATTTTCCTCTGTTTGTTCTTTGATGTTAGCTGGCAAGGATTTTTGGAGACATGTTTTATAATGCATCCAATGTTGTTCTTGACTACATATATTATGACAGTGTAAGAGTGTCCTTTAAAAGAAGCATTAGTATTGAATACTTTTATCCCTGGGGCAAAAATATGGTCACTAAAGAAAGTTATTTAGACATCAATTTAAGGAAGAATATCTAGCAGTTAGAAATAACAAAGATGAAAGAGGCTGTATTCAAATACACTGAATGTCCCATAAACACAGCTGGTAAAAGCTTTTTTGGAATCATCACTTGTTATGAATATTTTGGATGCTATGGATTGGGGGAATTATATAATTCAAAATGTAGATGCTCTGAATTGCCTCGAAAATCTATACAAGTGTAAAGATCTTTAATTATTTGATTATAAGATACCTGATTACTTCTATAAATTATATCCTACATTTTCTACTTTCTTCTTCCTCCTCTATCTTTCTTAGAACATACAATATGTTTCCCATTATTATTTAACTCACCACCTATTTATGCTTACCCTCTATATTATGTGTTTAATTCTTAATTGTCAATAATTCTTATCTCCTTTAAGTCATCCACTGAAATATTCATATGGAAAATTCTGTCTCTATATATACTTGACAAACAAGCATTCTAAATGTATTTCATTGTGCACCTTTAATATTACTTGACAGATATTTAGTTTAAATTTTAATATGAGAAATATCATATGACTGAATTCAATATGACTTTCTCTTTTTCTTAAAAGAAAAAGGAACTGTGCAAAATAATGTGACTATGAAATCAAATTTCTTTGCTCTTGGTGATACCAGTTATAATATAGAATAACTGAAGTAAATTTTATTTTTTAAAGTAATGCCCTAAAACTTAAGCACTATTTATTTCATATGCTATTTCCATTTTTGGAAGACAAGTAAAGAAAAACCTTTACTTTTTAATTAAATTAAAATTTTAAATTAAAAAGTAAAACATATCATTGTGTCACTATAAATAGTAGTATAGCTTCTCTGAGCAAAGAAACACTATAGCCAAGGGGTTACAAGTGTGTGATTGGAGAAAGGATGCCGAGTTTAAGCATGGGCTCTGCCACTGACTAGTCATCTGACAAGGAAGTTATGAATCCTTCCTGTGCATCAGTTTCCTCATTTGTAAAATGTGAGTATTAATAGTGCCTAACTCATAGGAATGTTGTACAAACTAAATGAATTAATATATATGCAAAGCCTTATAATATTACTAAACGGAATCATATAATAAAATCTAGCTTTTCAGTCTTCATATTATGATTTAATACTAAAGTGAAAGAAATGCAGGCATTTAAAGTTTCTTAAAATATTAATATGTATGCATAATATACATTAACAACATCATAAAAGAATATTATTATACATGAAACTAGACTTTTTTTTTAATTTAATGTAGTCTTGGGGTGTCTGAATGTCTCCTTTGGTTGAGTGTCTGACTCTCGATTCCTGCTCAGATCATGATCACATGGTTCATGAGTTTGAGGCCGCGCACGGCTCTTTGCTGATGGCATAGAGCCTGTTTGGGATTCTCTCTTTCTTTCTGTCTCTTCCCCAAAATAAATAAATAAATAAATTTCACGTAGTCTTTTTTTCAATTTTATTGAAATACTATTCATATATAACAAGTGCATTACAGCCCCAGATCTTACTTACCTTATAGCTGGGTGTTTGTACGTTTTGACAAACAACTCTTCATTTCTGCCATGTACCCACTTCCCTACCAGTTCCTGGCAACTACCTTTCTACTCTCTTTGAGTTTGGCCTTTTTTGATACCACATATAAGAGAGCACATACAGTGTTTGTCTTTCTCCGTTTGACATATTTTTTGCAGCATAATGCCTTCAAAGCTCATCCATGTTGTTGCAAAGGGCAGGATTTCCTTTTTTTAAATGGCTGAATAATATTCAATATGTGTGTGTATCGTATTTTGTTTATCCATTCACCTATTCATAGACACATAATGAACATGGGGGTGCAGATATTTCTTCAAGACTGTGCTTCCATGTCCTTCAGATATGTACCCAGAAGCGAGATTTCTGGGTACTATAACAGTTCTAACTTTAATATTTTCAACACTGACTGTATGAATTGACATTTCTCATAATAGTGCACAAATATTCCTTTTTCTCCACAGTTTGCAAACCTTGTTGTTCTTGTAGTTCACTAAATTTCTTTTAGAAGAGTATTCTGAATTCTTTGTCAGATAATTCTTAGATCTCCATTTCTTTAGTGTCAGTCATTAGAATTTTAGTTTCCTTTGGTGGTGCCATATTTTCTTCATTAATTATAATTCTCGTTGCCTTCTGTTGGTGTCTGCACATTTAAAGATGATGGTACTTCTTCCAATCTTCACAGATTGACTTTAGCAGGCAAACCCTTCACCAGTCAACCTGTCCAGATATTGGTGGGTGGGCAGTCTGGGTGTCTTTGTAGATGAGTTTGTTGAAATCCTTGGTGGCCTAGTGCTGAAGTGGACACTTAGCAGTAGGGGACAGTGCTACTAGGGGACTCAGCACTAGGGGACAGTGATACTCAGTTTGATACTGGACTCCACTGGGACCCGAGTGTAGAGATGCTCCATTGGAGCCTTGGTTTATGGCCACTCTTTGGGACCATGAAGTCACAAAGGTCACACAGGACTGCAGGGAACAACTGGTGCTGGGATGCGGCAGGCGCCTGGATTTGCTAGAGTCCTCTGGGAGCCAACTAGGCCAATGGGAGCTGGACAGTTAGAGTGAGTCTGGAGCATGGGTTCATAGGAACCTGCCAAGATCCAGGTTCCATGATAGATGGCCAGTGTTGGATTGAGGAGGCAAAAAGCATTCAGTCTTCAGAGATGCCTGGGGCCATGGTAGTGCCCAATGCCGGCAGATACTGGAATGGACTGGGGACCTAAGTTAAAGGGAGTCCTCAGGGAGCCTGGAGCTGAAAAAGCTGTCTAGAACTATTGGGGCCACCTAGAGTTATGGAGATGACTGTCCCCCAGGTGGGTCAGACACTTGGGTTTGCAGGGGCCTTCTAAGAGCCTGAGGCTGATAAAGTCACCCCCAGGTATGGAGGCTTGGGTTCCTGGGAGCTGCTATTTTTGTGCATAGATAATTCTTCAGACTGCTATTTTTGTGGGGAGACCAGTGCATAGTAATTCTTCTGCTGCCATTTTGCTAATGTCACTTGCCAACACGGTCTTTCCTTTATTGATATGATCCTGTGTGTTTCCATTTGAAATTTAAAGTGTATATAATCTCTTATATCATCTTATACCTCTTTTAGGCAATGCATTAGAAATGCTCAGGAAAAAAAACACACCTTGATGCTTAGTTCAATGAGGACTCATAGCTAAAACTATTTTATTTTATTTTATTTTATTTTATTTATTTTTTTATTTTTTTTAGTGTTTATTTATTTTTGAGAGACATAGAGACAGAGGGTGAGCAGGGGAGGGGCAGAGAGAGAGGGAGACACAGAATCTGAAGCAGGCTCCAGGCTCTGATGAGCCGTCAGCACAGAGCCCGACATGGGGCTCGAACTCACAGACCATGAGATCACGACCTGAGCTTAACCGACTGAGCCACCCAGGCGCCCCCTAAAACTATTTTAAATGGAAAGAAAAAGGTTTTGAATTGCAGTGAGGTTACAAAATATAATACTCTAAAAGCAAATTATGGATATCTCTTTGAATTTTAAGATAGATTCTTCATAGATATTTGGTTTTCTTCATTTGTTATTTGGTTGATTGGTTATTTACAATGTATACATTTTAAGTCAGTTAATAGAGTAAGATTTAAAAAATTGAATTTTATTCCCACTCACTTCTATTTGCCAATTTATAAAATTGTATATTTATTTTCAGTATCTTATATAAATATAAATTTATATACATCTATATACACATTACTGTAAGATATTTATATATTTTTAAATATATAAGATACTGAGAATAGATTTAGAAATTCATATCACTTCCATTATATATATAACAGAGATGACATTTAGAAAATAGAAAAAATCAATTACTGATATTATTCAAGACATGAATGATGTTAATCTTTGATAAAGATTTTGGCTTACCAAAATTCAACATTTATGTTTGACAAAATTTAATTTGAATCAATAATTAATTAATTAATATTAATTAATTTTCCCTTTCCTTTTGATCAAAAAAATTTTTACACATCTTTATGTGGATACTTTTTTGAAGCATATAGAATTTAATTTAAGTTTTGAAATAAATTAGCAGGAAGTAAAATTTGTATAAAACATATATTCTGAATGTGCTATAAAACTAGAGAAACTTTCACTTAAAGGTGAAATTAGTTCCCACATCATTCTTGTTGTGCTTCATTTGCTAGTGACAAGAATTATTTCCAAAATGTGTGACTATTAACACAAACGCTGTAAAATTTTTTACCTAAGATGCACAAACACTGCTATCTAAAATACACAACTTATAAAAAGATCTTATTGTTGTATTGAATACAACATCCTATCTCAGAAGTTATCTAAAGTGAAAGAAACAAAAAAACTTTTCTCAAATCTAACCAGAGACTTTTAGTTACTTTATAAAAAAATGGTGGTACTAATTTGGAACTTACAAACTTTCACTAATCCACAAATTGCTAAGAAATGATCTAACTGCAACTTGCATGCATAATAGTTTTATTATAAAACTGTGCTCACTATAAATGGTTACTCCATATACTTTGCTTTTCATTTTCAAAGAGTGAGGATATTCCATTTCACGTTTCAGCTGGTTTTCCTGTGAATGACCTTAGTTTTCCTCATTCTACTAGAATGCATAAATACACATGAATTACTTTCGCTAAGTAATATAGATATACAAAACATTTGAAAAACATCAATATAAATAGTTTTGTTCTTTGTTTTAAAATCCATTTGTAATGTAATTTATTGCATATCCTTTCTTTTCAGGAAATGTAAATTGATACTTCACTTGGAAATTCTTCTTAAGTATGTAGAGTAATGCCTCAAAGTAATGTTAGTAGTGGTTTATTTAAAAATGTATCATCTATGTCTGTCTATATGTAAATGATCTCCTAATTCATTCAAGACAGATTTGATATTCTGTATTTTTGCCAAAATATTTATTATAAATGAGCTCTAATACATAGTTCATTTAAAAATTATAAAACAAGTGTGAGGGGCACCTGGGTGGCTCAGTCAGTTAAGCGTCTGACTTCAGCTCAGGTCATGATCTCACGGTGGGAGTCTGAGTCCCACATCAGGCTCTATGCTGACAGCTCAGAGCCTGGAGCCAGCTTCAGATTCTGTATCTCCCTCTCTCTCTGCTCTTCCCCTGCTCATACTCTGTCTCTATGTCTCTCAAAAGTAAATAAAAACGTTAAAAAAATTAAAAAAAAAAAAAGACTGAAAAATAAAGTGTGTATATTAATAAATATCTATCCCTCCCAGGAAATTGTGACCTTGAATTTGATGGCTGATTATCACATAATTATTTTCCTTCTTTACTAGATCATATATTTTTATGGATTTTGAAATATGTACTATAAGTATAATCTTTACCTTCCTGTATCTTAAGAGTTACTATTTATAACATTCCATTTAACTTCATGTAAATTCAAACTCACTACTTATGTTTTCCTATAAAGTAAGACCAACTTTCTCCCATAGAAGTTGAAACAAAGAAATTCATTGTTTCCACATCAAATAATTTACTTTTAGACCTTGACATCAAGACATAATACCTTTTTGTTTATTTATTTGTTTGTTTGTTTATTTTTGGCTAGATAGGATTAGCTGGGATTATTTCTGGATAGTAAACTCTGCATATTTTTTCTATTGATAACACCAAGAAAATCAATGAAATTATTGTTCTTTAAATTTTTTTTAATGTTTATTTATTTTTTTTGAGAGACATAGAGACAGAGCGTGAGCAGGGGAATTGCAGAGAGAGAGGGAGACACAGAATCTGAAGCAGGCTCCAGACTCTGAGCTGTCAACACAGAGCCCGATGAGGGGCTCAAACTCACAGACCATGAGATCATGACCCGAGCTGCAGTCGGACGCTTAACCGACCGAGACACCCAGGTGCCCCAAGACCATGACGTCCCTGGGTGGGCTATTG
The DNA here is from genome assembly GCA_030068075.1 of Paguma larvata. Lineage (NCBI taxonomy): Eukaryota > Metazoa > Chordata > Mammalia > Carnivora > Viverridae > Paguma > Paguma larvata. The sequence continues at coordinate 146,271,088 of CM057823.1, forward strand.
TTCTTAAATATACCAATGCGATCATAATTAAATTCTTCTCTAGTATGTGTTGGTATATGAAAACGAGTATTAATTAAAGTGCTTTACTAACATGACTTTCACTGTATTAAATATGTATATTAGGTTTTAAGAATTCTTAGAAACCTTCTAATATAGTAGTTTTCTTAAAGAGAACATCTATATTGTCTCCTAAGAAATTCAGTTTGAGTCTTCACTTACATCAGTCAAGAGAAGCTCATTCTTTTCTAAGGAAGATTATCCCCAAAGATGAGAAGCTTGTTCCTTGAAGAGTTATTCTCCAGGGTTAAACATTTTATAATCTTTTTCCATTTATTTTGAATGGGTTGGTATCATGACATCTTATTTTATAGAGCAGCTTGCTAAATATCTGGAGTTCTCTTGCTCTTCTTATTTGAAGTCAACTTTTCCAACTCTTTAATTTTTTTCAAGATGAGGTTTTCATTGTTCTTCTTAAAATAAACTTTATGATGTCAATGTCCCTATTAAAATTTGAAGTACATAATTCAAAGGCAAACCCTGCTGTGATTTGATGGCCCCTGTAGTCCTGCAGCCTAAAATTATAATAGCTTCTTCTTTAAAAAGCAGCCAAAATGCCCCTTTTCATCTTTTCATAAAATGGACAGGGATGGAGCATCTAATTTTCATTTTCTTATTTGCATTTTTGAACTACATACAAGGCTTCCTTTCTATCCTTATGGAAACAGTTTTTCTGGGTTGAATACATAATTTCATTCTTTAGGAAATACCAACCTATGAAAAAGATCAGTGCCTACAAATTCTAACACACCCTCTTCAACAAGGAGAACATGGAAGCAAACAATGGTAATTAAAATATATGCTTTACTAAAGCAATAAATAAAGTACTATGGAAACACTGAAGAAAGAGCAGCTAATCTGATCACAAATTATACTCCATAATATCACCCTCTCAATGTCATACTCATCTAGAGATTTCCTTATTCCGTAATATTCCCCTTCATGCCTGATAAGTTGCATGCCTGGTTCACTGCACTCTTCTTCATTCATATTCCTGATACCATTCATAGTTACTTTGGTGTCCCTTCACATGACTCTTCCCTAGCTGTGTTATCACACTTACTAAACAATTCATTTCCTCATGATCAAGTTCACCCCATCTCAGTCACCACCTACAAAACCACAGTCTCTTATCAGCGTTGCCTAGTGCCGCTCCACCTCCCAGTAAAATCCACGCTCCTTTTTTCTGCAACAAGAAAATCATATTCTTGCTTGTTCAACTACCCCCACTATATTAAATGTCCATATGTTAGAAGAGGTGTCCTTAATTTTATGCAAATCTATACTGACAACTTCTATAATTTTGAAATGTTTTTCTCATCGATTTTCATACTTTTTGCCAAGTTTATTTCTAAATACTTTATCTGTATTGTTGCTAATGTAACTATTTTTTCTTCAATTATGCCGTTTAATTGATTATTTCAAGTATATATGAAGGCATTTTTGTATGCCAATTTTATATCTTGCCAGGTTATTTAATGCTTTTTTCTTTATTTTAATTATATCGACAAGTTTCTTAATATTTCAAGTATATTATTTTTAAATAAAAATGCCTTTATTTCTTCTTTTCTGTTTCTGGTGATTCTTTTGCTTTTCTGTTGTTCTGGCTGAGATATCATACATATGTATTTTTAATGATTTTTAAAAATTTTTTTTTAATGTTTATTCATTTGTGAGAGAGAGAGACAGAGCAGAGTGCTAGCAGGAGAACGGCAGAGAGAGAGGGAGACACAGAATCCGAAGCAGGCTCCAGGCTCTGAGCTGTCAGCACAGAGCCCGATGGGGGCTCGAACCCAAGAACTGTGAGATCATGACCTGAGCTGAAGTCGGACGCTCAACCGACTCAGCCACTCAGGCGCCCCTTTAATGATTTATTTTTGAGAGAGAGAGATATTTGGGGAGAAACAGAGAGAGGGAGACACAGAATCTGAAGAAGGCCCCAGACTCCAAGCTGTCAGCACCGAGCCTGTCGCGGGGCTTGAATTCATGAACCGCAAGATCGTGACCTGAGCCCAAGTCAAATGCTTAACAGACTGAGCCACCCAGGTTCCCTTCATATGTATATTTTAAATGGCATTGAAAAGGGAGAGAGTACTTTTGCCTTATTTTCAACGTTAGCAGACATGACGTTAATGTTGCCTCATCAAGTAAGAAAATGGCTTACTAAATAGCTGTATGATATGCTGCATGACAGATGACAGATACAAGTAGAGGATAGTAAGTATATAGATAGAGGTGGCAAAATCAAAAAATATTTGTGGAATTCCATTGAGCATACTGAAGATAACCACATGATTTTTCTCTTTATATTTAATAATGAATCATGTTACTGAGTGCCCTTATATTAAATGATTCTTGCATTTGGGAATTAAACTCCACTTTATTATAATAGACATATGTTTAATGTATTCTTAGATTCTTTTTGTTAATACATTAATATTTGAATCAACAATTCAATGTCCAATCTGCTCCATTGAAATGATACTTTGATCATACTTATCATTATATGCTCCAGACAAAATACATGTGGCATTATGACCTGGCCTTCACATTTTGTTAGACTTTCTCTGTGAAACCATATCGGTTTGCTTCATTGTTATAAGGGTTGATAAAATATTTTCTGTCTTTAATGTAAATTATTAAACTTCCTATCTTTACAAGATTAATTTTTAATAAGTTTTTTTTTATTTTTTTGACGTTTATTTATTTTTGAGACACAGAGACAGAGCATGAGCAGGAGGAGTGCAGAGAGAGAGAGGGAGACAGAATCCGAAGCAGGCTCCAGGCTGTCAGCACAGAGTCCGACGCGGGGCTCGAACTCACAGACCGTGAGATCATGACCTGAGCCGAAGTCGGCCGCCCAACTGACTGAGCCACCCAGGCTCCCCTTCAATATTATTTTTGACAAATTATATTTTCTTTGAAATTTTTCATATTATCTAGGATAATGTCAGCAAACATTTTTATTTTTTCTTCTAAATGCAAAATCTGGCCATACTCATTTCTTTGTACCTTGTCTATAGCTTCTTTCACACTGAAATGGAAGGGTTGAGGGTTGCCTGTGTGGCTCCGTCACTTAAGTACTCGCTCTTGATATCAACTCAGGTCATGATCTCACATTCGTGGGTTCAAACCCCATGTTAGGCTCCATGCTGACAGTACTGGGCCTGCTTGGGATTCTTTCTCTCCCTGTCTCTCTGCTCCTCCCCTGATCTCTCTCTCTCTCTCTCTCTCTCTCACTCTCTCTCTATCTCTCTCTCTCTCTCTCTCTCTCTCTCTCATTCTCTCAAAAATAAATAAATAAATAAACTTAAAAAAAGAGAAAGTTATAAGAAAAAATAAAATAGCAAAACTGAAGACTTGAGGCAGTGTTTATTCCCACAACTTAAAATAATACTATTTGAACCTTACCATAAAAAGTTTTCTGAGGTTAACAAGTTTATTTGCTTAGTTTTGAGCAACTAAGTCTCTGTTTTCAAAATTTTAATTGCTTTGATAGTTATTCCCTCCTTTACTTTTAATTTGGTTGTTTATGCTTTCTTTATCATTTTTTAAAAAGTTTGATCAGTTCTACTTTTCTATCTTATAATACATTAACTTATGCTTTTTAAATTGTTACTATATCTTGTTTCACTTTCTTTACAAACACACTTTTTTATTTTTTATAAATAGGATTTCATTATTATAACTATTATAAACTCTGTAACTTTTTATCTGTATTCCTCTTTAGCCTGAGTGTTATATTATGAATTATGTAAAATAAATATACAATGTAGAATAGTCTTTTATTTTTGTAATAATTTCAGTAGTTATTTCATCTATGGTTTGAGTTTTATTTGTATTATTTTATAATATTTTATTTTATAAAATTTTATCATGAACCTATATATTGCAAACTTCATCAAAGGGCTATGTGGACTTCAGATGAAGGTATATTCTATGTGACCAGGGTTCAAGGGCTGTGGGACCTGAGTATACGTCACCCGATATTAAGATTGCAGTCTCCATGTTTTTAATTGTAACAGTTGTGTGATACATCCTCACCATTTTTTTTTTAATGTTTATTTATTTTTAGAGAGAGAAAGAAAGAAAATCCCAAGCAGGCACCATGATCAGCAGAGAGCCCTGTGTGGGGCTCGATCCCATGACCCTGAGTTCATGACTTGAGTCGGAATCAATAGTTGGTCAGGAGTAATAGTAATTAGAAAAGAAAGCTGAACATGAAAGGGAAAGTTTTAGAATCAACTGGATCCTACAAGGAAAACTTGAACAAATGAGGTCAAATCGAAGATCAGTTTTGATTCTCCTGGACTCCAAACTCCACAACATGGATCCAAAAACCCTGGGTCCCTTTTGCATGAAGCTGTATACCACATACGGCCCAGAACAAGGAGAGGCTGAAGGAAGAGACTCAGTGGGATCTGGAGGCGCTCAGGCCCGGCTGCTGCCCTGTGCCAACAAAGCAGGTCAAAGTACAGTGCTCTACACCAGCTTCCAGAGCATAATGGCTGAGCCTCCCAAATAGAGCATATATTTCTCTGATAGTAAATCATAATCTTGGTACATGCAGTGAAATACACTTTCAGTTTACCTAAATTAATAAAGTTAAAAAAAAAGAAAAAGAAAAAATGTGCACACGCACAAATTCACTTTGTGCTTCATAAATTTTGTTGGCCACAGTACTATATAAAAATCCAAAACAAATACTAATTATCTATATATTTATAATATAACTGGCTAACAATCTTAAAAGTCAACAGTCTTTTATATGGTCAACTTTAGATGATTCACCTTCATTGACTTAGGTATAATTTGTAGAAGAAGCACTGGAATGGATATGTACACACAATTTAATGAACCTGTAGACAGTTTCTTTAGGATTAAAAACAAAGGCCTGGGAGGGTGGCGCCTGGGTGACTCAGTCAGTTAAGCATATGACTTCAGCTCAGGTCACAATCTTGGTTAGTGAGTTCGAGCCCCACATCAGGCTCTGTGCTGACAGCTCAGCGTCTGGAGCCTGCTTTGAATTCTGTGTCTCTTTCTCTCTCTACCCTCCCCTGTTCACGCTCTGTCTTTCTCTCTTTCTCTGAATGAATAATGAATAAATGTTTTAAAAAAGAAAATTAATTGTATAGTTTTATACTTCAAAGTAAGCACTGATTAAAAAACATAAATTTGGATCAATGCATTCTGAAACAGATAATGCTTATCATATAGTATATGTGGGACTTGTGACGTAAAATATATTGTTTATAATATTTCAATTGATCTGACAGATATCATTATTTGTATTATTTATAGATTAATATATTGAATTTCCGAGAGATTAGTTTGGCCAAGTTCACAGAGTAAGTGGAAGAGCCAGCATCTGAGTCCAAGATATCCTGACTCCAAAACCATAATCTTTCCATTATGCTCTCCTGATTCAGTATTAAACAGATGAAGGCAGAGCATAGGTGATGGTCACCATTTGTGTATGAAGATTGAAAGAACAAATTTTTGGTGAATAAATTTACCAATAAATTTTAAAATAATGGATAAAAGAAGTAACACTTGAGAGAGTTAAGAAAACATTGATAAAATTATGACCAACTTTTATAGGAGCTTAGAGATTCTTATTTCAGGCTCTGAGAATGTATTTTTATATTTTGGGGCCATTCAGTTTTGTCTCAGATGACAACATTCTCTTCACAAAAAAATGAAAATTGCGCAGCCACTAAATATTAGAGAGTCATTAGGATATGTGGGAAATTCTAGCATAACTTTTAGAAAGATATGAAATATAAAGAAAATAAGGGGAACAATACCACATTCAAGAGCAATATATTAAATTAAATTTAAATAAAGAATAAGTTCTTTTTCTTGAAATGAAAATTTGCTTATTCATCTACTATGTGGAAATTGTTCATTTTACAATTTATATTGTTAAGGGTCTGAACTTATAAATGAACATAAAATTTTTTCTAAGTCATTATTTGATCACTCTTTTATTAGAAACTCGAGGTACATAATTTCCTGAGGACATTGTATTAACTCTAGTTAAATGAGCTGTATGGAAAAAATTCCTATCCTTTGAAAGTTTATAAACTAAGTTACTGGTATAATATGGTTGCAAAAGAAGAACATCAGTTTATTAGAAAACTAGTATCAAATGTACTTTGGTCTTTTGATCATTCTTATGGAGATATGTCAAATCTGCTTTCAAATTCAAAATGGATATTGGAGAATGGTGTCAAGATATATGATATCAGAATATTCTCCTCTGTCCCTTTTGGTAAATAAGGGGTGGTCTCAGAAGAAGACAGTGTTGTGGAGGAGTTTGGAACCAGACACAGTTTTCTGAGTGATAGTTTTTGACTCTTCATAATTATATGACCATGAGGAAGTTAAAAAAATCATACTAAAATTCTGTCTTTTTCTGTGACTAGAAATAGTATTAAGTCTCTCACAATGATTAATCATTCCAGGATGAATTAGCTAACTGTAATAAATCGTGTGTCATATCCGAACTAAGTAAAACTAGATTTGTGTGTCCGTATATACCTGGAATCAGAGAAGCCTAACCTGATCACCTTAGCTAAAGTGATTCTAGACATATTTTTCTATTTTATTTTTATCACTATAACTAACTGTATCTGAAAGTATCTTACCTAGTGGTTTATATGTTTGAATGCTCCATAGTGACATAATTACTGGCTACTTTGTCCATGGCTATATCCTGAAGACCTTGAACTGTTTCTGGAACACACTAAGCCCTTGATTTTTCTATTTTTATTTAAAAAAAAAATCTAACACTTAATTGTTTTTGAAAGAGAGCAAGCACATGGGAGTGGGGGAGGGGCAGAGGGAGAGGGAGACAGGGTCCAAAGCAGTCTCCATGCTCTAAGCTGTCAGCACAGAGCCCAACGCAGGTCTCGAACTCACAAACCATAACATCATGATCTAAGCAGAAGTCAGACGCTCAACAGACTGAGTCACTCAGGTGCCCCTAAATGCTTGATTTTTCTTGACAAAAGAATACATGAGATAAATGTGGGAAAACAGTCTAAAAGAAACAAAGCATTAAACAATTACTTTGACATCCTTTAAAAGACAATTAGTATATTAAATATCATAATTCATATAATTATTTCTTAAGAACATAAATGTAATAGTGTCCTAAACTCAACAGTATACTGAGGAAATGTTAAGAAAAAACAGCTAATATTTTTCTAATTATTTTTCTTAATCCAATACTTTAGGAGTATGAGGGGAAGTCATGTGTGTTACTTCTATTTCTCAAATTAAAGGAAGTGGAAACAATTTTACTTTTTTTCAACTTTAAATTTGAATTTAGGTGCAAATACTATGGTGAGAAATGGAGTAGCCATTAACCATCTTATATCTAGAAGAATGATGAAGCCTCCATGTACTGTGACAGAGAAATAACATAAAAAATTAAGCTTCTAACATTGTAAAGGGGTTTTTATGAGAATTGTTTTATCAGAGTAATAAGTCAAAATTAAAAAAAAATCAGTGCTTTTTAAGTCATCTAATTACTATATCCTAACTCAATATATATGTACTATGTACTTGTTTCACTTCCACTACCCAATATTCTATACCAGAGCTGTTCCACAGAAATTTCTGCAGTAAAAAATATGTTCTGTATCAGTGCTGTCCAGATGTGGCTAGTGCAACTGAGGAATTGAATTTCCATACTATTTTAATTAATTTACATTTAAATTTAATTACCCAAGTGTGGCTAGTAACTATCATATTGGATAGCTTAGATTTAGACCTTGCAATTTCTATACCCTTTGATAACCTCAATTTCAACATACTACCTTCAGTCATGGTATTCTTCACTTTCTAAAAGACTTCTGTAAAACATTAATGTTATAAGAGTCAAAATACCAACAAAGAGGAATGATTCCAGAATTATAAACTGATTGGATCCTTACTCGAATCTTCAATTAAAAACAAATTTGTGGGGCGCCCGGGTGGCTCAGTCAATTAAGTGTGCGACTTTGACTCAGGTCATGATATCACTGTTCATGGTGTCGAGCCCCACATGGGGCTC